>OY804601.1:5885351-5930351 GCA_963680895.1 Fragum sueziense | reverse complement strand
CAGAGTGTACAATTCATTCCCTCTCTTTTTTTAAATTCACATTTAAAATTAGCCTTTTTTTTAATCCTTGAACCACGCTTCGTCTGTCCCAAAGAGAATAACAATGTTTAAGTACTGTGGTGTCTATTAAATTCAAGAACAGAAGGAAATGTTGCACATAGGCTAATCAGTTAGGCTACTGTTTTGCTTTTCATTCGATCTTCAAGGACGGATCCATGATATTTTTCCAAGGGGGGGGGGGTTAAAGCCCAAATGACAGGTTTTAATAAGAAGTTATATATAATAGTCAAAATTCAATTTTCGGTCAATTACAGGGGGTCATGACCCCCTGACCCCACCCCTAGATCCGCCCTTGATCTTGATCAAAATGTTGGTAGGTGCTCTCGTGTATTCCTACAACGTTTTTCCAATTTTTTTTATTTATTTTATTTCATTTTTTTTCATTGATTTTCTAAATATTTCTATGAAATCAAATTGTTTTAAATCAGATAGATCTAGATCTAGTTCTTTTTCGCTTGACATAACAAATCAATACCCCTTTCCAGGGCCTCACGAATCTATAATTAGATCAATTTATATAACCTTGACATTGACCTTCACGGTTGAGTGGGTTTTTCCCAACAATCCCGTGTTTACCGGTCTAAATAATTCGTCCACTTTCAGCTGAACTTTTGAGTCACGTAGCACAACTAAGCAATGGCTTCACGTGGTTTGAGACTTATTAAGAACTTGAGGCTCCGGGTCCCAGGTAGGATACTTTGTTTGGAGTTGTCACTCCATTAGTTGCTCGTAATTCTGAATTGTTTGACGACAAAACCTGTCAAAATCCGTTTCTTATGTAATTTTGGTGGGTGGGGTAATAGCACTTATGACAGTCCAGGCTCCAACTGTTCTCTGGAATAACGTTTTGGTTTGCTTGTCGAACGGTAGGCTACTACATATTGTTCCATTTACTACAGTTTACAATGACATTCTAGGAATGTCGTCAGCAAACATTTTAAAAGGATCAAACTGGTGTCCAAACAGTTCCTATTATCCTATTGCTATTTGACAATGACATTTCTTTTTTTCTCACAAGGTTTTCTATACATTTTTTGTGTCAGTAAAAAACCAATGGAGTCTTAGATTCCACACAAATATGTGATGTGACTGACATTCATTCATGTCTAAGAATGTTTGACTGTCAGACATGTTTGTCTGATGGGAGTGTAGGACAAAACCCCCCTAGGACAAAACCCCCCTAGGACATAAACCCCCTGGACAAAACCACTGTGTATAACCGTACAGTTAGCCAAACCGGAAGTGCCACCGACTGTACGCACAAATATCACTAGTTCACCTCGATAAACAAATAGGGTCACGTTTTCATATCGAGATTGTTGAACGCTCAGGAAACGAATCTAAACGCGGTTTTCGATGTTGATGAGCGAACTTAAACGTTGTTCAGCCTGGGTGATGATTTTTGTGATAGTATGTATACTTTACCCATCAAACAGTAATTTCGGTTGCAAATCACTGACTTTTCATTTTCCCGACCCATCAAATTTGTGTTTCCAATGTCATTTTTCGTTACTGAGTGTATGAATTTTGATGAAACACGCACAGAAAGACAGGCAATTCTTTCTTCTTGAAGCCCTATGTCCCTGTTTTCGCCTAGTTATTATACACTCCTGAGTATTTAGCGAAGAATTACACCCCTGTCTTCCGACTGACTGTACGACTAGCGACAAGTGTACAGAATCACTAGTTTACAACCTATCGTCAAACAACTGTACGACTAGTGTCACCATAACAATGTATTGATGGGCTGGATTTCGTTACTCTAGTTAATTGCTTTGTAGTTTTGCGTTTATTTTTTCTTAGGAAATGTAAGCAAAGGGTATGAGGCATTTAATTAACAGCCCTATACTTCATTTCAAGATGTGTTCTTTCTCCGTAAACCAGCAACCCTTTTGTTAATTGACGCTTTTTACATATACTCAATATATACCTCACGAGAAATGACCTGGCAGAGCAGCCCATGCTAATTGAATGGAAAGCTCTGCCAGGTAAATTCTCGTCCGCTATACATGTATCAAGCAGGCGTTCTGAGTATGAGTGATGGTCAGACACTATGTCTCTAGGTCAAATAATCTGTGATCTTCTTTCAAATAATCAGGTCAGTATTTTTCGGTAAAAAACGAAAGTGGATGGCGTTCACGTGCACAGAATTTTTTTCGCTAGAATGTTAGAAGAAACCACTGGATTCGGGGCAAAGTCGAGTTACAATCTGGAATGGCCCTCTCAAATGCACGTACGGCGAACTTTATCTTGTCTTAATCCATGGAGTATAAGCTGCGAAATTAAACAATGTGAACTCTTCCCAAAAGTCACGTGTGTTATCCAAGTTGTTATTTAACATTAAGAGAATTAAGCAGTATTTTTCCTCTCCTATAAAATTTGGGAAATGGGGGTACAATAGTTTCGCTCTGGCATAGCGACATGTTTAACATATGTCTTGGAGGAGTGGTATCGAGAAGGACCAATCTAAGCTTTAAGAACTTGATTCCCAATCGATGTAAAATAAATACATAATTAATTAATTATGTAATACATTTTGTAAACATAATTATGATAATCATGACTGTCTAAATTTATCTTGTTTCGTTTCAGCACAGATGAAGAATGACGTCTGAACACGGCTTAAAGTGTTATTTCTGCCCGCATACATTTATGCAACTTATCAAGAAATTGCTGATAATTGAATTAAGGTAGTCCAAGCCTAATGAGATCCATGCAACTTCAAAATTTTTCGAGCAACATCATTAACATTTATTACGTTATCGGAATTTATAAGTTCGACGTTGTAAACATTCCCCGGTGAAACGTACCACAGCCACATGTTAACAACAATACCTAAATAATTCAAACGTCCCGTGAATCTCATTAGGGATGGACTACCTTAAGAATATTTTGGTGGTGTTGGTTGTACTTTGTTAGATGAATGGTTGTATTCGGATATTCTGCTTTGATGACTTATGGCTTTGCTGAGGTATGGTAGAATGATACATATCTGCTTTGCCAACTTATCAAGAAATTGCTGATAATTGAATTAAGGTAGTCCAACCCTAATGAGATTCGTGCGACATCGTTAACATTTGTTACCTAATCCGAACTTGTACGTGTGACATCGTTAACATGAGGTGGTGGAACGATGCACCCCTGCATTTAAACGACATTGCCGGAATAATTCTGATGTCACATGAATCTCATTAGGGATGGACTACCTTAAGAACATGTTTGAAATGTCGACTTTACTTCGTCAGATGAATGGCTGTATTCCGGGATTCTGCTTTGATGGCTTATGGCTTTGCCGACATATGGTAGAATGATAAAAGTGTATGTAGGCTTTGTCAACTTATCAAGAAATTGCTCATAATTGCATTAAGGTAATCCATCCCAAATGAGATTCAAGCGCCTTCAAATTTTTTCGAACGACGTCGATAACCTTTGTAACGTAATCCGAATTTATATGTGCGACATTGTTATTATTCCACTGTGAAACGTTCCACAGCTGCATGTTAACGACATTGCAGGAATAACTCATATGTTGCGTGAATCTCCTTAGGGATGGACTGCCTTAAGAATATGTTGAAAATATCGACTGTACTTTGTCAGATGAATGGTTGTATTCTGATATTCTGCTTTGATGGCTTATGGCTTTGCCGACGTATGGTAGAATGATACATGTCCACTTTGCCAACTTATCAAGAAATTGCTGATAATTGAATTAAGGTAGTCCATCCGTAATGATATTCATGCAACTTCGTTTACATATGTTACCTTATCCGAACTTATATGTGTGACGTCGTTAACATACGGTGGTGGAATGTTGCACCGCCGCATGTTAACCATATTGACGGAATAATTCCTTTGTCGCGTGAATCTCATTAGGGATAGACTACCTTAAGAATATGTTGAAAATATCGACTGTACTTTGTCAGATGAATGGTCGTATTCTCATATTCTGCTTTGATGGCTTATTGCTTTGCCGACGTATGGTAGAATGATACATGTCCGCTTTGCCAACTTATCAAGAAATTGCTGATAACTGGATCAAGGTAGATCACCCTTATTGGGAATCATGCTGCATTGGAATTTTTCGAGGGACAGCGTTCAAATTTGTTACCTAATCCGAACGTATGCCTGCAACATGATTGTAAACATTCGGCGGTGGAACGTTCCACTGCCACATGTTAACGACATTGCCTGAATAATTCCGACGTCGCGTGAGTCTCATTAGGTATTGACTACCTTAAGAACATGTTGGAAATGTTGGCTGTTCATTGTCAGATAAATGGCTGTATGCTGGCCAATTGTCTGTGAAAAGTATTTGACCATTTACTAAATTCTTTATACATCTAACATGCCGTTAGGGGTCGCGAGTTGGAACCCCAGCTTGGCCAGTTTCCATTCTGACATTTGACAAAAGTCATTTGTCACTCGCAAACGGGTGTCATCTATATGAGGAAGCAGCTGGGGGCTAAGTTTGGATTTTGTGATGGTAATGGTGAGAGAAATACCAGGAAACCATGGTTAGGTGCCCCAGCCGCTTTGATACGACCATAGCAGTTGAAAACGGCGTAAAACCCAATAAAATCAAAATCTAACATGCCCCCAGTTGATTAGGTAGTTTTAATCTGGTGTTAAATTTTGGGTTTTTTTTTTCTTTTCTTTTCTTTTATTGGCGATTTAATGCACGACACGACAAAAGAGATCAAACAAGTTTGTGATGTGTATAATTGAAGTATTAAGTCCAATCGCCGGTGAGATGTCGCCAACGCTTTACCGACTAAAAATGCCGCGGATTGGTTGTTTGATTTTGCTTGATCGGTTGCTGCTGTCATATGGACGCTCTGACGGGCCTGCAATGGGGTTTTTGGTAATATAGGGGAAGTTCTAGGTGATTAATCGGAGATGCATAGTCGATTGATCGTAGCATTGACCGACAGAAATAGCAGTTTTTGTATGATCGGCGACTTGTCGGCCAATTTGCAGGTCAAGTTAAAATCAACCGATCAATCAGTGGCATTTTGAATGTCTGAAGAAGTCGATGAAGCCTCGGTGACTACACATAGACTATTTGAAGGGATACTGTCTGACGGTGTACAGCTGACTCTTTACACATTGCTGAAGTGTCTGTCTCATTTTTGCAATCATCAGTGACCTATCGTTGACATCTCGCTGGGTCCCACTCAGATGCATTGCATATGTCCAACCAGTTTCATCCGATGACCTGCATACCAGCCTAATTGCAAAATAAAGGTAATAGCCACTGCCATGGCGCAGCTGTAATGTGGCTGATAGGAAAACCAAGCACTTCAAAACAAATCGACGTCAGTCTTACGTCAATATTTTCTACTGGTCTGACAGCAACAAAACGAGCGAAATCGCTGATAAAATGGCGCAACCAAATTTTATGTGATATTTGCCTGGTAGAGTCACATAGGCATTGGCGGTATGGGCATGTGTGCGTTTCTATGTTGTTTCTATGCTCAAACTACACTGTAGAAGTATACCAAGGTAGTCACTTGACTGAGGAATGGTTTGGTCGAGTAGTCACATAAAAGCGACGCCCCAGCGTTGGCGGCTAATCTCTTTGATACCGGCCGATTTAAGAAAGTCGGTGTTACATGAAATTGCCTGGAAGTTGGAACGTCGGCGATGTTTTAAATATTTAGTTAGAGTCCGTTAGATGTCCGGCAGAATCCCAACAGATTTTCAGCAACTAGTCAACGAGACTTCACCGACTTTTTCAAAACAGAGAAAATTCAGCCGATTGATCGGTTGGTTTAAACTAGCAGAATATATTGGCAGACACGCTGCCGATCATGAAAATATTCTGTTTTTGTTGGCTGATGCCTCTATCAATCAATGACATACCGCCAACTAATTTTCAATAATATCTCCGATTCTACTATAATATGCCAGTACCACATCTCCGGGTCGTCCGAACTTTTATGTGAAACCCCCTGAAGACGAAAAGCAACACCTGCGCAGACACAAGGGCTGTGACATTAACTCTCCGGACATGAAGTCCCGGCTCACTTGACAAGGCATCTCAGATTAATTGCTGTTAATTTCCATTTCCATAATATGACAAAAACAACCATAAACATCACCTGTGTCAAATGACGTCATCAATAATGTATCTAAACCACCAATGCGTTTCCTACGCTGAAAACTAGATCATGGCAGAATTTACACAAAACAACACATTTCGAATGTGCGTTTTATTTTTATTTAGAGTGTTGTAATGGAGATAATAACAAGTTTAGAGGTCTTTATTTGCCAAATAAAAACCTCTGTGTTCTGAACTACATGTTAAGGCAAATACCTCGGCGCTGAGCGCCTCGGTTTTTACCCACACTGATGATGTAGTCCGTCGCACATCGGTTTTTATTTGGCGAATAAAAACCTCTAAAGTCGTTCTTATTTCATAACTAGAAATCGATCAACGAAAACCAACAAATCAAACAGCACTTGGCATTTCTTACACAAATCAAAAGATTTTATGTAAAGTTTGGGTATTTAAAGGTTTGCACGTGAGAAACGTGTAGACGTCTATTTTAACGTTATCTCACAGGTAAGACAGGTTCTAACGTAAACACAAAGATCAATATCAAGTTACAGTTCCCTGTAATTATCAGTAACAACTTTGACTAAATATCATAGAAGAATTAAGAGAAATAATAGAAAAAAAATGTTGTGTTTCTTCTTTCCTCTAGTATATTTTACATTTTTCTGTCAGATTGTTCTCCCATTGAGCAAATTTGAGTGAGATTTCTGGCAAAAAAAAATGAGAGAATTTGTCCAAATCGCGCCCCAAAATGATCCCTAATACAAATATCAATTTTCAAAATGAATAGGATTGGTATGGAAGCAAAAGTACCTGTAGGCCGCGACCATAGCGCAGTTGGTACATGTAGCGCATCTGCCTCTTACTCGAAAGGTCCCGGGTTCGATACCTGGCCGCGGCAAATGTCCTTTCTGACAAAATGCCCCTCTCCAATGGTTTGATATCGTTAACATATGTGGGCGAGCAGCTAGAGGCTCGGTTACGGTGTTGTGCCAGTACTAGTATGAGAAACAACAGGTACTAATGGTTAGGTGCTCCAGCCACCGCGATATGATCATAGCAATTTACAACGGCATAAAATCCCACAAAATCAAACCTAAACATGCATTACATACTGGACACTAGTCATACAGTAACGAAGAACTAGTCGTACGGTAACGAAAAACATTTTGGAAACTAGTCGTACAGTTGTTGGCAACAGGGTGGTTGTTTTCAGTAGGCTTTTTTTCAAATATACGAGCTCCCGTTGCAAAACGGAGAATTGGGTTGTCAAAATATTAGATTAAACGACTCTTTCATCAGTAAAACACTATGTGTTGTGTGTTGAAACATACCTTTCGGGAGAAAAATCTGTCACAACCACAGCCAAAATGGAACGAAACTCGGTGATTGCGAGTGCTAAATCCTGATTTGTAGACAAAAGCGCCGTTTCAGGGTGAAACGAAGAACACAAATTACAGGTATGTTCAGTTCGCTTTTTATAATCGCAAACTGCGTTCAAAAGCGATGAATAGATAAAAAGTTACCTCGATACGAAAAAAATGACTGTTGAATTATTTGACATGAACTAGTGATATTTGTGCGTACAGTCGCTGACACTTCCGGTTTGGCTCACTGTACGGTTATACACAGTGAAAACCCCCTCAGGACAAAACCCCCCTAGGATAAAACCCCCCTAGGACAAAACCCCATCCTTATTAAAATGAATATCTCATATATTTATTTTTTCCATTTTGCTTTGGTTTTTAAATTATCATTGGGGCATTATGAAATGATTTTTTGATAAATTCTATTCAAAAAAGTGAACTTTGATAATATTTGGTTCAATATAGCAACATTTAACCCTGTATGATTAGACGACCAAATTTCAGAGTTGTCTGATTTTTAAAAAATCACATATGACTGTTGCATGTAAGTAAATTAGGCAATTTAGACCAGCAAGCAAAGAAACATTGAGAGGAAAAGAGAACTGTATTGGAACAAACTTTTTATCCATTTCCCTTAATCTTTACTTTATTCCCTGTTTGATGCATATTTCCCCACTGTCAGACAATGAACAGTTAGATTGATCCAATTTGAAGGAAAATACACATATTCTATAGATTTTACGTAACATTGAGAGAAAAGGAGAGCCTGCCTGTTACAAACAATTTCTTCATTTTCCAAAAAAGTTTTTGTTTTGATTGATGCATATATTCTGATTTTTTTCGGGAGAAAGGGCGGAGCCTAGTAAACGTTCATTACATTGAAGATTGAGGAGAAACAGCGTTTTCAATTAGCGGTAAATCGTCGGTGTTATTGCAAATTATTGTAACTGCAGCTTGAATCAAGCTGTATTTACGAGGTTTTTTAATAACACGTTTTACAATCGCACAGTCTTTCAATTTCGAAATGTTTTCATGCTCGTGCCGCACGTTTTTCCCTTATGTTAACCAAGGTATCTAGAAGTAAACTCGTCGAATAACCTTTTGGCTTAGCCACACCCTTTCAGGTGAATAAAAACGCAATATACCAGTGCAGATTTTACTCTAACCGGTCAAAATGTAAACAAACTGTACCAATAATATTCAATTTATAAAGTATTGTTCAAATAATTAATACATTGATGATATGCATGTATATAATAATACTTTCATAAAGCACAAAAATATAAATCAAAACAAGTTTTGTTAATGTTATATCAAAGAAAGTAATTTTTAACCCCCAAATCTTTGTCAAATTTAATTCATTTTCTTATCACTCAAAATATTAATTTGTGTAAAGCATTAACACTGAATATTCATATTTTCATATTTATTTCACAAGCGTTTAAGATTTCTGTAAAGTATTCACAAAAACATCATAACCTCATAACCAAGGGGGTTTTGTCCGCTTTTCAGCTAAGGGCATGGGGGTTTTGTCCATGGGGGTTTTGTCCAGGTGGGTTTTGTCCTAGGGGGGTTTTGTCCTAGGGGGGTTTTGTCCGTACCTCGTCTGATGGAATTTCCCTATATTAGAGCACAGGTATTTGACACTATATGTCTATATTCACTATATGTCTATATAGAACACTATAAAGAGTAGAGGTAAATAACAGGGGGTCAACAGGCATGCTAAACAATCAACGCAAACTGAAGTAAAAGTCAACCAGATCGAGAATTTCTCTTTGCAGTCGCAAAGTCAAGTGATTTTTCTAGCAGAAAAAGTGATTCTTTTTAACACCCTACAAGATAATTACTTTGGAGCAATTTATTCATTTTCCACTTTATTTTTTACTTTTAAAGACCAACAAATTTCAAATTTCATTCTCTTGAAATTGTCCTCTTCAACTTCTTTGAATTAGACTAGTCTAAAATTTTGCTGCAGGTAATGGGTTAAAATGTTTTCACTCTTGATTTGGTTAAGAATTAACCCTTTTACTCCCTTTAAAAAGTGTTCATGCCAATTTGAAAAGGGTTACTGTTGACCCTCTCCTTATAAAACAATGTCCTGGTTTTGACATCTTTTTCAAACAAAACATGTTTTGAAAACTTTGAGAGAAAATTAGAAATATTGATAACAAACATGCTTCTCTTCACTTAAATTTAAATTGTTTTCTATGCATCAAAGTTGTCATCTGCAACTCCTTTCTATGGTAAAGTTTAAAAGATGTAGAAAAGGTAAATGATAACAAAGATAACCTAACGAGTTAACATTAATCCGCATAATGAGGCTTTTTAATGCCCCAACATGATAAAGGCTTTGGAAAGCATTGTGACAAATGAAGAAATTGCTTGTAACAAGCAATTTTCTTATTTCAAACAATTATTTTCTACATAGAAAGTTGACAAAATAGAATTTAATTCACATTAAATTGTTGTTTGCAATATCTATATGAATTTGGACAAGCCTAAAATTATTCTATTGTTTGGTTATAATTTGGGATAGCATGTCACTGTTGGTCATGTCCGCCTATCATGAATCATGAAACCATTACCTGATATTTAACCATTTCCCAATCAACAAAGATAAAGTTATTAAAATGCCCAATTTTGAAAAAAGTTGTGAGACTTCAAATTGGATGTTAAGTTGTTAACATAACATAACATTTTATTCAGACATAACATAACATTTTATTCAGCATGAAACGACAATAAGCATGTTTATAGCCTACAATACAAATATAAACTTTAACATTATGTGGGAACAATGATTGAATGATGTTGATAAAGATAACATTCATGTATACTATTTCAGAGAAAATACAGCGGAAAAAGGAGAAATTGCTGATTATCAGCATTTTTCTTTTGCCTCATTGTTTGCCTAATCCTAGGTGTCAATACCAGGAGCCCGTATTACTAACGATCATACGTTTGATTTTTGCAAAATTACTTGTAACAACAGCCCTGATTGGCTCAGTCAGATTTCTCGTGCAATCAGATGTCTTGTTACACAGTTTACACAAAAACTTGATCGGAAGACAGTGTTTATTTTTAATTTTGGGGGAAGGCGGTCAGGGCCCATAGGTGGGGGAAAATTTTCGCGTGAACTCCCAAAAAGGGGAAATTTCAATACATGCTTATACTCTCAAATACAGTGTTATAAAAGCATTTACTTGCTTGTATATCATAATGGGACATTCAAACAACCATTAGAACTGTTACAGATGCCAAGAATCTAACTATGTCGTATGATTTGGATTTTTCTTTGCAAGAAAAAATCTAGTTCCAGGAGGGGAAAATTTCTCTAAAATGGGGGAAAAAAGTATATTCCTCAGAGAGGGGAAAGGGGCCCAATAACGACCGTTTTTTTAAGAAAAAAAAATCACTGGAAGATGTTTAGTAATACGGGGCAAAGGTCTAAGGGGCTAAGCCTTGTTTGATGACAAAAATCTTCAGACAAGACCATGTTATTGTTTGACCATATTGAACTGAGACTCCTTGCATATTCCGTTAATATTCGGGTCTTTCCGTATTTTCTACATCGGGACTATAATCTGTATAAGTACTGTTATACACTTCGCAATATCCACCGAATAATAGTGGCCTAGTGTGTAAGGCGACTTTTCTGTAAACCATATGTCCGTGGTTCGAATCCCAGTGGCGCTTTTCTTTAAATGTTTTTACTTTCAATATTTATTCTTTTTTTTTTAAATGCATGCATACATTTTGTAAACCTCAATCAGTTCACTTGAATCCTTTCACTTTAAGTAGTCATTCAAGAAATATCGAAACCGTTAGGAAACCGGTAATATAAAAACGTGTATGCTGATGCTGCAACCTTTTTAGACAACTGGGGGACCCAGAACCTTTTTCCTCGCTTAACCATCAATACAATTGGAGTAAGCAGGGTCAATGTCTTTTTGATTCGAGAGAAGCTGCGAGAGACCAGCACATCAGCAACGTTCAAGGAAAGATTATAAATGATAAATGAACGAATAAGATTTTTGATAAAAAGGGAAAAGATATTTAGTGAACTATACTTATTGTGAAAATTAAAAAAAAATGAGTATTTCATCAACCAATAAAGTAATACATTAATTAAGTATTCCATTTCATAGGAAAAAAGAAAGAAAAAAGGCTTAACAAAAGTTTCATTAGTAAAATGCTGGGTTCGATCTTGAGTCTCTGTAGGTGAAAGTCCAGCGTCTTTCCACTACGCTAGTTCTTTGTTCAATGAGATCATGCAGAAATAAAGTTAACATTTTTCACAGCGCAGGGTATAAACACGCGGAAACTATCGAATACGCCGATGAATGCCGGAATACGCTTACGGAAAACAATGAGTCTCAGGTAAATTTGGTCAAACAATACATTTCATGTTTTCACATTTCACATTTACAACAGTTTGTAATTTTGTATCTTTAAGCCTTTCCTAAGCAAAGTCTTGTTATGACATCCTCAAGAAAATTACAGTTGGGAAAACATTAAGGCAAAAGAAGAAAATCAGCATTTTCTCCTTTTGCCTCAATATTTTCTGGGCTATTGTACGAAATGATCCTTAGTCTATAATCTTTATTATGCCCCCTTTCGAAGAAAATGGGGGTATATTGTTTTGCAAGTGTCGGTCGGTCGGAAGGTCGGTCGGTCGGTCGGTCGGAAGGTCGGTCGGTCGGTCGGTCTGTCCGTAGACCAAACCTTGTCCGGAGCATAACTCGAAAAGTATTAAAGGTAGAATCATGAAACTTCATATACACTCATTCTTGAAAAAAGTGCACAATTACAAATATAAAAATCTGAAAAACCGACCATTCTGAAGTACTTAGTTTTTGACTTATTCTTGGAAAATATTTGTTGAAATTAGAGAATTCAATTTTAGTGTACCCAAACAAAGCCAGATTTTTTCAATTTTTGGATCCAAACACAGTGACGTCTATGCATGATAAGATACGTTATGGTGTTTGGTTTTCCTGTTTACACATTAGTTTTGTCTATTGGTGTTGGGTGACGATTCAAATTAGGTTTCTGCCAGATCAAGAATTTAATGTATTGCGAGAAAATGATGATCTATACATGTTATAAAAATATTAAGGCCTTAAAGTTCGTATTTAAAGGAAATACCGTTTCTCTTATTATTTTTTGTTTGTTTTGAATCAAATGAATAGACCTTGTATGAAATACAATGAACTCCTGCTGAAAATATAAAGATAAGATACCACTCAATTGAATTATAACACAAAAGTTATCTTATTCTAATTCATTTAGCCTTAGTGATTGTCACAAGGTAAGGAACCATGCCGTAACGTATCTTATTTCAACACAAAATATCTATCTTTTGAACATGCATACATTATCGCATTTTATATATTTTTGGTAAAAAGTGAAAGGAATATCTGTAGGCTTAGGTGTTGGTTAGAAATGAACTTGTTTAAAGCTTGAATTATAGAAGACAGTCCGAGAAATAAGGATTAAACAAGATACCAATATATTCGAAATGCTTAATTGTGTCAATGGTAAAGGATATTTGCACTGAATACCCTTTCTAATCTCTTTGTAACAATTGCCATTTAAACATATACAGAACATGATAAAATACTATAGTAAAACTAGCCAATGCGGCACTTATTTTGAAAACAGAGCAATCAAAATGGTTCGTAACGTATCTTATGATTTCATTTGTTTTATTGTTTCAAATAATTCAAGGACTTCGTGAATAGTTACTAAAAGACACATGCGTTTTTGTGTGCCAACTGGATCAACGATTCTACAAAGAATGTTATCAGAAGTTTTCCATAGCTTGTCTTCCTTTGGAGGGCATTGGAATAGATATGGTTGTTTTGTATTGGTTTCTTTCATTTATTGTATAAAAATGATGATTTCATTAAAATGGATGTCTATTCTTTGTCCAAAGTGTACTATGTTCGAAAAGAAGTCCAAGCGGATAGTCTAATTTGATCACATTAGTTTTTTATTGCCATGACTTAGTCGAGCGTCACGTATCTTATCATAACGTATCTTATTCATAAATTAGATTTTAAGGAAATTCATCAGGAATAAAGTTCCCTGGATAATTCCACTGCATATTATTTTTTTCTAAAGAAGGTTTGGAATCATTTAGTATATCACGTGTATGAAAAATGGTGAAAGATTCGAAATAAAAGTAGGTTTAAGCCGTAACGTATCTTATGAAAAAAAATGGGGGGATTCCTGTTTTTGAACTTTGATGTTGTTTTATTTGAAAATGTTAATAAGCTTGATCTTTTTGTGTGTGTTTCTGTTTATGTTGATATCTAACCTACCACTAAAAACCGTTTTGACCTTAGGAACACATCATGTTGTGTTTTACTATCAGTTAAAGTAGCGTTATGTATCTTACGCTGGAAATCGGGACATCAGAAAAACCTTTATCTCAAAAAAGTTTAGTCCTGCATTCCAACGAAACAGTAATCAGACCACAGGAAAATATATTTGGGAAAGAATAGAGAGATAATCAAGGCAAATATAGATTAAACTGCGTTAAAATCAAGCTGGTTTTGAATTGCACCAGTGCAGGGACAACCAAAATTCATGGAAAATAAGCTAAAGAAATGTAAAATTTAAGGAGAAAAAATAGTTCCTGGTCTTATATCATGCTTGGAATATGTGCAAGGTGTCTATAGTATAATATTTAGCAAAGAAACGAAAACAAAAACCTTCCAATTAATTCATTACTAGTGGGGGACATAGAATTTCAGTAATTGTGCACTTTTTTCAAGAATGAGTGTATAGGTGGATAGATCTCATTATGGAGAGGTGCAGTGCACAAGAACCGTAACTCTGTCGATCAAATTTTTAGCTCACCTGAGCACGAAGTGCTCAAGGTGAGCTATTGTGGTCACTCAATGTCCGTCGTCCGTCCGTCCGTCCGTCCGTCTGTCCGTCTGTCTGTCCGTCCGTCCGTCTGTCCGTCTGTCTGTCAACAATTTGGTGTTAACACTCTAGCATCCACAAAAGTTGGCCAATCTTGATCAAACTTGGTCAAAGCAAGTATGGTCATAAGTTCTCGGATGAGTTCGATTATGGGCCTGATCGGACCTGGAAGTCCTGGAGTTATTTGCCCTTGAACGCAAAAAATAGCTAGTTTTGACTTTGTTTACACTCTTGCATCTACAATTATTGATCAATCAAGACAAAACTTGGACATAATGTTGGAGACGATAAGATCTTGCATGACTTCAATTTTCAGTCTGATCTGAGCAGAAAGACCAGAGTTATGTGCCCTTGAATTCGACAAAATTGCCATTTTCGGCAGTTTTCAACCTTGTTTACACTCTAGAATCTACAATTATTGACCAATCAAGACAAAATTTGAACACAATGTTAAGGACCATAAGATCTTTGATGAGTATAATTTTCAGTCTGATCTGAACAGAAAGTCCAGAGTTACATGTCCTTGAATTTGACAAAATTGCCATTTTCAGCTGGTTTCGACCTTGTTAACACTCTAGAATCTACAATTATTAATCAATCAATACAAAACTTGTACACAATGTTGGGGACCATAAGATCTCTGATGAGTTTGATTTTCAGTTTGATTTGAACAGAAAGTCCAGAGTTACATGCCCTTGAATTTGATAAAAGTGCCATTTTCGGCTTGTTTCGACATTGTTAACACTCTAGAATCTACAATTATTAATCAATGAAGACAAAACTTGGACACAATGTTTAGGAACATAAGATCTCGGATGAGTTTGATTTTCAGTCTAATCTGATCAGAAAGTTGAGAGTTATGTGCCCTTGAATTTGACAAAATTTCCGTTTTTGACTGTTTTTGACCTTGTTTACGCTCTAGAATCTACATTTACGAACCAATCAAGACCAATTTAGGACATAATATTGGAGATCATAATATCTCGGATGAGTTAGATTTTCAGTCTGATCTGACCAGAACGTCCAGAGATATGTGCCCTTGAATTTGATAAAATTACCATTTTCGGCTGTTTTCGACCTTGTTTACTCTCAAGAATCTACAATTATTAATCAATAAAGATAAAACTTGGACACAATGTTTTGGACCATAAGATCTCATATGAGTTCGATTTTCAGTCTGATCTGATCAGGAAGTGGAGAGTTATATGCCCTTGAATTCAAAAAAACAACTGCTGTTTGCGGCTGCGTTCGACCTTGTTTATACTCTAGAATTTACAATTATTTATCAATCAAGACAAAACCTGGACAACAATGTTCACAGTTGGGCACCATTAGATCTCGTATAAGTTGGATTTTCACATGTTATTGACCATAAGTTCGTTCTCAGTCTTAAAGTCATAAATATTAATTAAATCAAACAAAAGAGTTGCTCATATCATTTTGGTTCAGGTGAGCGATATAGGACCATCATGGTCCTCTTGTTGCATTATATTCGACTGATATTTTCATGATATTATGCTCGCCCGAAAAAGATACAGAGAAAACATGTCGGGAAAATAAGAAATTTTTGCATGACGGAGAATCACGTGAAATAATTTTATAAAATCTTCCATAACTAACCTAATATTTGATTTACACTGACGAAATACAATACTAAAGTATAATTGAAGTCTCAATCTTTGTCAATTTGTTATTTAAAATCCGGCTTTAACCGATATCAACATTTGACAGGGACCAATTACAATTGGCGCCACATCGTATGGCACGTGTTTGTGTTTTGTTTAATGTTCAATTACCATTGAACAAAATATAAACATTGTGCCATACGATGTGGCGCCAACTGTAATAGTCATCATCCATGACCCTGGGAAATCCAAAATGGATTATTTTTACTGTAACCAAACAGATCTCCTGTTTGGATCTCCTAATATATATAATTTTACAAAACACAATTGTAAACACATGATTTTGCACTGAAATGTGTTTCAACGAGGCATACCTAACGGTTTTTTAGCTCACCTAAGCACGATGTGCTCTAGATGAGCTATTGTGGTTGCTTTTTGTCCGTCGGCGTCCGTCCGTCCGTCGGTCCGTCTGTCCACATTTTGGTGTTAGCACTCTAGCACCCACAAATGTTGACCAATCTGAACCAAACTTTGTCAAAACATGTATGACCATAAGTTCTCGGATGAGTTCGATTTTGGGTCAGATCGGACCAAGAAGTCAGAAGTAATGTGCCCTTGAACGTCAAAAATAGTTACTTTTGACTTTGTTAACACTCAAGCATCTACAAATATTGACCAATCTTGACAAAACTTGGTCAAAACATGTATGACTATAAGTTCTCGGCTGAGTTCGATTTTGAGTCAGATCAGACAATAAAGTCTGGAGTTATGTGCCCTTGAACGTCATAAAATGGCTAGTTTTGACTTTGTTACCACTCTAGTATCTACAAATATTGACCAATCTTAATAAAACCTGGTGAAAACATGTATGACCATAAGTTCTTGGATGAGTTTGATTTTGAGTCAGATCGGACTTGGAAGTCCGGAGTTATGTGCCCTTGAACGTCAAAAAAGGCTAGTTTTGACTTTGTTACCACTCTAGTATCTACAAATATTGACCAATATTAGCCAAACTTGGTCAAATCATGTATGACCATAAGTTCTCGTATGAGTTCGATTTTGAGTCAGATCGGACTTGGAAGTCTGGAGTTATGTGCCCTTGAACATAAAAAATGGCTAGTTTTGACTTTGTTACCACTCTAGCATCTACAAATATTTACCGATGAAGACAAAACTTTGCCACAAAGTTGGTAACTATAAGATCTTGGATGAATTTGATTTTCAGTGTGATAGGAGCAGGAAGTCTGGAATTATGTGCCCTTGAATTTGACAAAATTGCTGTTTTCGACTTTGTTTACACTGTAGCATCTACATTTATTGACTAATCAAGGCAAAACTTGGCCACAATGTTGGTGACCATAAGGTCCTTGATGAATTAAATTTTCAGCTTGATTTGATTAGAAAAACAAGAGTTATTGGCCCTTGAATTTAACAAAATTACTGTTTTCGACTTTATTTTCTTTCTAGCAAACACAAATATGGACCAATCAAGACACAACTTGGTCACAATGTTGGTGACCATAAGATCTTGATTGTTTTAATTTGTTCGATTGATCGGACTAAAAAAACCCAGAGTTGTGCGCCCTTGATGGCTACAAAATTGCAACTTTCGACTGTGACAAAATTGTTGTTTTCTTCCACTTTGTTTTTACTGTAACAGCTACAAATATTGATCATTCAAGATTATGAAAGCAGTTTTCAGCTTGATAAACATCTCGCATCTTAAATTATGTGCTCTTGAACTTGACAACCTTACGACTTTCATTCTATCTAGGTGCAGGTGAGCGATCAAGGACCATCATGGTCCTCTTGTTTGAGTTATTGCCCTTTGTTGATTTTCAAACTTGATTTTTGTCCGGAGCATAACTCAAAAGCTATGTTAGGTAGAATCATGAAACTTTACAGGTGAATAGATCTCATTATGGAGAGGTGCAGTGCACAAGAACCGTAACTCTGCCGGTCAAATTTTTGAGTTATTGCCCTTTGTTGATTATCAAACTTGATTTTTGTCCGGAGCGAGGTGCAGTGCACAAGAACCGTAACTCTGCCGGTCAAATTTTTTGAGTTATTGCCCTTTGTTGATCATCAAATTTGATTTTTGTCCGGAGCATAACTCAAAAACTATGTTAGGTAGAATCATGAAACTTTACAGGTAGACAGATCTCATTATGGAGAGGTGCAGTGCACAAGAACCGTAACTCTGCCGATCAAATTTTTTGAGTTATTGCCCTTTGTTGATTTTCAAACTTGATTATTGTCCGGAGCATAACTCAATAAGTATGTAAAGTAGAATCATGAAACTTAACAGGTGGATAGATCTCATTATGGAGAGGTGCAGTGCACAAGAACCGTAACTCTGCCGATCAAATTTTCTGAGTTATTGCCCTTTGTTGAGTTTATTACTTGATTCTTGTCCGGAGCACAACTCAAAAAATATGTAAGGTAGAATCATGAAACTTTACAGGTGAATAGATTTCATTATGGAGAGGTGCAGTGCACAAGAACCGTAACTCTGCCGATCAATTTTTTTGAGTTATTGCCCTTTGTTGATTTTTACACTTAATTCTTAACCTTGCCTATATCTCATGTCCTTTTACACATACAGCCTTGATATCTCACACATAGATACCTCCTATCAACTTCGTTCAGATTTAACCATGACCTTGGACCTTGTGACCTTGACCTTGGAGTTTGACCTACTTTAAAAAAATTAAACCCGGCAAATATCTCATGACCTTTTACAAATAAAGCCTTGATATTTCACACATGGACACATCTTACCAAGACCTTTCATAATTGACCATGACCTTGGACTCTGTGACTTTGACCTTGGAGTTTGACCTACTTTTGAAGAACTTTAACCTGGCCGATATATCATGTCCTTTTACACATACAGCCTTGATATTTGACACATGGAAACCTCCGACCAAGACCTATCACATACGACTATGACCTTGGACCATGTGACCTTGACCTTGGAGTTTGACCTACTTTTAAATAAATTAAACTGGGCCTATATCTTATGTGCTATTACACATACAGCCTTGGTATTTCACACATGGACACATCTTACCAAGACCTTTCACATTTGACCTTGGACCTTGTGACCTTGACCTTGGACTTTGACCTACTTTAAAAAAATTTAATCTAGCCGATATATCATGTCCTTTTACACATACAGCCTTGGTATTTCACACATGGACACGTACGACCAAGACATTTCACATTTGACCATGACCTTGGACCTTGTGACCTTGACATTGGTGTTAACCTACTTTAATAATACATTAACCTGGCCTATATTTCATGTCATTTTACATATACAGCCTTGATATTTCACACGTGGTCACTTCCAACCAAGATATTTCACTTTTGACCATGACCTTGGACCTTGACCTTGGAGTTTGACCTACTTTTAAAAAAAATAAACTGGGCCTATATCTCTTGTGCTATTACACATACAGCCTTTATATTTCACACATGGACACATCCTACCAAGACCTTTCACATTTGGCCATGACCTTGGACCTTGTGACCTTGACCTTTGATTTTTACATACTTTTAGAAATCTTTAACCTAGCCTTTATCTTATGTCCTATTACACCTACAGCCTTGATATTTCACACATAGACACCTCCTACCAAGACCTTTCACATTTGACCATGACTTTGAATATTGCAACCTTGACCTTGGAGTTTGACCTACTTTTAAAAAGACTGAAACCAGGCATATATATATCATGTCCTTTTACACCTACAGCCTTGATATTTCACACATGGACACCTCCAACCAAGACCTTTCACATTTGACCATGACCTTGACCTTGGCATTTGGCCTACTTTTTAGCTCACCTGAGCACGAAGTGCTCAAGGTGAGCTATTGTGGTCGCTTTTTGTCCGTCAGCGTCAGTCAGTCCGTCCGTCCGTCCGTCCGTCTGTTCACAATTTGTTGTTAACACTCTAGCATCCACAAATATTGACCAATCTTAACCAAACTTGAACAAAACATGTATGACCATAAGTTCTCGGATGAGTTCGATTTTGGGTCAGATCGGACCAGGAAGTCAGAAGTTATGTGCCCTTGAACGTCAAAAATAGCTACTTTTTAACTTGTTAACACTCTAGCGTCTACAAATATTGATCAATCAAGACAAAACTTGGACATAATGTTTAAGACTATAAGTTCTCGGATGAGTTTGATTTTGGGTCAGATCGGACCAGGAAGTCAGGAGTTATGTGCCCTTGAACGTCAAAAAATAGCTACTTTTTAATTTGTTAACACTCTAGCGTCTACAAATATTGATCAATCAAGACAAAACTTGGACATAATGTTTTAGACCATAAGATCTCGGATGAGTTCGATTTTCAGTGTGATCTGATCAGAAAGACAAGAATTATGTGCCCTTGAATTTGACAAAATTGCCATTTTAGGCTGTTTTTTACCTTGTTTACCCTCTAGAATCTACAATTATAAATCAATCAAGACAAAACTTAGACACAATGTTTTGGACCCTAAGATCTTTGATGAGTTTGTTTTTCAGTCTGATCTTTTTCAGAAAGTTGAGAGTTATGTGCCCTTGAATTTGACAAAATTGCCATTTTCGGCTGTTTTTGACCTCGTTTACACTCTAGAATGTACAAATATGAATCAATCAAGACAAAACTTTGACACAATGTTGGGGATTATAAGATCTTTGATCATTTGGATTTTCAGTCTGATCTGATCAGAAAATCGAAAGTTACTTGCCCTTGAATTTGACAAAATTGCCTTTTTCGACTGTTTTCGACCTTGTTTACACTCTAAAATTTACAATTATTAATCAATCAAGACAAAACTTGGACACAATGTTGGACACCAGAAGATCTCGGATGAGTTCGATTTTCACAACGTTATTGACCATAAGTTCGTTTTCAGTCTTAAAGTTGTAAATATTAATTGAATTGAACAAAATTGTGGCTCATATCCTTTTGGTTCAGGTGAGCGATATATAGGACCATCATGGTCCTCTTGTAAAAACTTTAACCTGGCCTATGTTTCATTTTACTTTTACATATACAGCTTTGAAATTTCACACATAGACACATCCTACCAAGACCTTTCATATGTGACCATGACCTTGGACCTTGTTAACTTGACCTTGGACTTTGACCTACATCAAATGTAGGCCCTTGAGGGGGCATATATGTTTTACAAACATCTCTTGTTAACATCAATTGTGTTGTCTACAGCATCTTTCGATTGGACCACCCAAACATTTTGTTGTTTGGGATAGGGTTAAACCTTTCCCTCTATAACCCTGGTATGATTTGATGCCCCTTAAAGAAAACACTTAGAAAGAAAATCCATTTTGTCAGCTGATGAAGAATTTTGTCACCAGTTTGGAACATGATACATAATTATTAGGGAAAGAATTAACAATTATCGAAAGTTGAAGAATTCAAAATGGCTTTATTTATCAAAAGTAAGCATGTTGTACAAAGACGGTAGTTACAAAACAACATGCTCAATCATGTAACATTGTCATCATCCTATTTCGAGAGCTTAATGCGAAGTAACTGTAAGTGCCTATCATAAATCATGCTTTTACACCTTTTCCTTTAGGTCATTGATTTCTTTTTCACCCTTCATCAATATTCTGCTGATAACTGATACATAAAACTTTCTGTACTAAAGGACAGGTAGTTCATATTGGGGTTGTGCATGCTTATTCTATTCTTTCTGATCCAAGGCAAGTCTTACATACAATGTGTATTTTGTACAGCTGCAGTGGGAAAAATCATGAATAGGCATAGAGCTCTACAGAATAGTCTTAAATAGGCTAAATGCATTCTAGTTTTGTTATCAAATCTAACTTAGTGTTGTTGGTACTGATCTGAATCATCGTATTCGTTTGTTTGGTGAATTTAGGTAAACAATCTCATCTGGTCAGTGGTCGATCAACCATTTATAAGGTCCGGTAGTTGTAACAATAATCAAGCCTGTGAGGGGTCCATGGCAGGTCACATGGTTATAAAACTGACTGGTCGCTGTTTAGTAACCATACATGTCATTAACACTTTCCCAAACAATTTAAGACCTAGTTTTGATATCCCATTATATCCTAATAAGGAAAGGCAAGGGATAATATTCAGACAAAGAAGGAAATACTGGTAACCAGCTTTTACTTGTTTGGTTTCAATATTTTCGCCAATTTTCTGTGATATTACCATTTTCATCCTTTCATTTGATGTTTCCTAGTCTGTGTTAAATCTGAATATCAAGATATGGGATTGTTTGGGAAAGGACTATCTATGCAGTTACCAAATATGTCAATAACTAACCTTTTCCCAAACAAGACCAGATTTTGACTTCCCAAATAGAAAAGGTTTCAGAAAAGGTCTTTTATAATCTCAATATTTTTCTTGCTCTAGGGTATACACATGCTATCTTTATTAGCATCGAAAATGTCATCTGTAACAGCTTTTAACCCATTCCCACACAATGACGCCTTTTGACGCCCTACAAGATAAAGGCTTTGGTAAACATTGAGGAAAATGAAGAAATTGCTTGTCACAAGCAATTTCTTCATTTCCCACAATGTTTTCCAAACAAAATCACAAAAAAAGTAGAATTCCATGCACTTCAAATTGTCGTCTGCAACATCTTTGAAATTGGAATGGTCCAAAATTTTGTCGTCTGGTAATGGGTAAATGGGAACAGTCCATCTAATGCTGATTATAAAGGGGTGAATATACACCAAACTGTTCACCATCATGTTAGTGTACCAATTCATGAACTTATACTTATGTAAATACTCTTTACCCACCAAAAATTTACCCACTTTAAACATGATTTTCAAATAAGGATATCCTGTTTGATACTTAATTTATGACAGTAAGATTTCATAACATGGTTTTATTGCAAAACTAATTTACCATAATGTTGGTATGAAATTATGAAATTTTGTATTTACAATAGCTTTTAACCAACAAAATGCCTTTATTATGAAATGCAGAATATCGCCATTATTTAAACCCTTATCAAAGAATAAGATGTAGGCCAACTTAAATTTAAATGTAGTTTAACTGTTACCTTAAAAAGAATATTATGTCACTGAAGAAAATCATAGAGAAATTAGCATCTTTACTTTGTTCATGTTTTGTCAAAGCTGCCTTACCGACATGGTTATTGAAATGGTAATTGAAATCTATGCAATTAAATAAGGAGGTATTTCTTTCATCTATTGACAGACATCACTCGTTTCACA
Source organism: Fragum sueziense (assembly GCA_963680895.1). NCBI lineage: Eukaryota > Metazoa > Mollusca > Bivalvia > Cardiida > Cardiidae > Fragum > Fragum sueziense. Next base: position 5,907,056 of record OY804601.1, on the reverse strand, counting down.
TTGAGTTTTAACCCCTGCATACTGATAATGCAACATGGATGAAAACTTTGGTGCCATTACTAAAATTAGTCAGCCCATAATTATCATGCCGAGCAATGATGGTCTGAACCATTTAATGCTACTGCAGAGCTACAGAAAGGAGGGGGTGATTGCATTTCAAAATGAAATAGCTCTTTAATTGATCAACAAACCCCATGTTGTGGATACTCATTGGAATCGTCTCGTTGAGACAATTCAAATGAGTATCCACAACATAGAGTTTGGAATTGAAATAACAAACTTAAAATGCCTTTACCCTCTTTTAGCTGTTGCCCTGCTACTGACTTGTGCTTAACCTTTTCCAAATAACACATTTTGACAGATCCAATTAGAAACCTAGCTCCTGCAGATAACTAATTAGATGTTAAAAAGGGAAAAAGATTTTGGTATACATTGCACCTGATTGAAATGTTGGGCAAAAAGAGAAAATGCTTTTCCAATTTTTTAAAACTAGACCATTAAATCCTGGTATTGTCTGGAAAGGGTAGCCTTTTCCCACACAATGATGCTATCTGGGGTCCCCCAATTTGGTGTCAAAACTGGTAAGAGAAATACCAGTGTAACGTTCGTGGAACGTTCCTGGAATGTGGCAGCAGTGGGGTACAGACAACTGCCAGACCGGAGTTGCCGTACCCATGTATTTCCAGGCCAAGTTTCGGGTCAAAACTTTCGGAGGGGTGAATAATGTAATGTTCATAGTTTGTAGTTCAACATGCAAATGATGTAGACTGTCAAACTGTTGTAGGATTGTTTAAGTATATAACGGGAACTAAATACCTCTCGGTGTGAGCTTAAGCTTTTCATTGACAGGGTTTGTTTCTTGCTTTGAGCCTTGGCATGTTACACCAGCAATCCAGAGCTGCTAGTTTTTATCAACCAATCAATCAATGTTTCATTCATTCATTTAATCATTTCAGGACAGACCAGAGGGGTCGCCACTAAAGCTGGTACTGGTTCCCAGAAAATTGGTCTGGCAGTCGCTGGTACCCTGGTTGCTGGTGGAGTGGGATACGGCCTCTACAGAAATATCACGAAGGAAACATTGCAGGAAGTGAAAGATGTCCCGGCCAAACTTATGCCTAAAGTATCTGCGGCTTCTGGGCCAACAGCACAACCATCTGTAAGTTTTTACCTTCTCACTTTACACTAAGCTCTTAAGGGACATTCAAATATGGCTATTTGTCAACTTTTGGAGTTTTTGAATAAAGTGGAAAATATTGATATTCATCTGTTTACCATTGAGTATCCCTATCTTCCTTGTGCTTTTTGTAAGCTGCCAAAATGTGGTTGTATAATGATATCATATTATAGTCCGGCAGATATTCCCCATTTTTTAGCTGAACCTTGCAGTGGAGTATAAAGTTTTTTTCTTTGCTGATATTTGAAGTAGACATCCTACTGTTAAAGATTCCAACGGGTGCCATCGTGTCACCCTTTAGCATTTTGAGAAATTCAAGATGGCCGCCAAGATGGCGGAAATTACTTAAATAATCAATGTAAGGGTTTTAAATTCATATTAGAACTGATACATTTTAGGTAAAATATCTGTAATACACTAATTGTTACTCTAGGAATGAAAAACAGTAAAGATAACACATATTTCTACCATTTCAGTTGACATTTTTGTGTAATTTACGTTACATTATGAGACAATTGCTTCATTTATTCCCTTATCCCCTATTATTTGGACATTAGTCAGTCAAACACAACAGCACGTGGTCTTGTTATCAATTGGTTCACTTTATTTTTTGTTGATACCAAATATTGGTTGTATGAATGTATTTCAGTTGATAAGGTTGTGTAACTTACGTTACATTATGACATAATTGGCTTCATGTATTCACTAGAATACTATCATTTGACCATAAATCTTTTAAACACAACGACAAATGGTTTGTCTATCAATATTTTACTAGACACTTTTTTCAACAGCAAATCTAAGGTTTTTAGCTCCACTGGCCTTCAGGCCAGCGGGCTATTGTCATGGCGCTGTGTCCGTCGTGCGTGCGTCCGTGCGTGCGTGCGTCCGTCCGTCCGGTCGTCAACTTTTTCTTTAAAAATCTTCTCCTCAGAAACCACATGATGGATTTCAATCAAACTTCACAGGAATGATCCCTAGGTGGTCCTTTATCAGATTCCTAAATTTCATTCTGATTGAACTAGAAAGTCTGGAGTTATCTGCCCTTGAATTAATAAATGGCTGTTTTGACTTTGTTTTCACTCTAGCCACTACAAATATTTATCAATCAAGACAAAACTTGGTCAGAATGTTGGTGCTGATAAGATCTTGCCTGAGTGCAATTTTCAGCTTGATCTGAATATTATGTCTTGAGTTATGTGCCCTTGAAATTGACAAAATTACCATTTTTGACCTTATTTTTACTCAAACAACCATAAATATCCATCAATCAACACGAAACTTTCATGTAATCTTACTGGCCATAAAATCTTGCATGTTTGTAATTTTCAGCTTCATAGGAATCTTAAATCATGATTTTTCTGCCCTTGAATTTGACAAAATTGCTGTTTTCGACTTTGCTTTTACACTCTTTACATCCACAAATATTGAACAATCAAGTCAAAACTTAAACGAGATGTAGGTGAAGTTAAGACCTTGCTTTAGTGTGATTCTTAGCTAGATAGGAATATAAAATCCTCAGTTATATGCCTTTCAATTTGACAAAATTGCTAATTGTGACTTTTTTCCCACTCTAACAGCCAAACTCACTCTATTAAAGACAAAGCTTGGTAACCAATTGATCTTATACGAGTGTGTTTTCAGTTTTCCAGTTACTTTGTAATTGCTTTAAGAGCAACAAGTTTTGAAAAAAATTAGTCAAAACTTGATATGACAAGAAATTCAGGTTTCATCAGCCATTTGCATTAATTTTGGAATATGGTATTTCCCCAATTCTATTTTTAGCTCAAAATCTATTTTTAGAAATATGAAATATTTTGGAGTAATCAATGGTCTGTCAAGTTAGATCTGTTTGGAAGATGTAAAATTTTAATTGCTAGTATCATCCAAAGCTGGAATGTTCTACCATTTCCTTTTACCCTTTCTCAAATGGCAAACATATAGTTTTACTTTCTTTGCTTCAAGAACAAAACATTTTGAACAATCTAGTTTTGTAACTTTCTTTTTGCTCTATGAAACACAAGCATTGGACAATCTCGTCTAATCTTGGATTAAATATTACATGAAACTCAGGCCTGTGGAGCGACTCAAGACCTTCAGGTCTTCTAGTTACATGTATTATGTAATTTACGTTACCTTAATATTAGCACATTACCTGCTTTTATTTACTTATCTACTATAATGTGGCCACAAACCTGCCATAAATCATTTAAACACAGCAGTGAATAGTTTGCTTATCAATTGTTTCACTAGAAGATTATGTCAAGAGCAAAACAGATGATTGTATAAATGTATTATGTAGCTTACGTTACCTTAATTTCGTGTACTGTTACATGTACTTGTTGTAGCCACTGATGCACAAACATTGTTTTATACAGAGCAGAGTAGTGAACTAAGTGCACACAATCGTAAAAAGTAGGTGAAAGCGATCTGGCTTTTTGGTACAATGGTACACGACAAAGCTTTGGGTCATGGCGCATCTACTCAACAAATTTGGCGTCCCTTACATTAAACAATATATGAGCTATTGAGCGGAAGAAAACATCTAACTAAGAGCAACAAAAGTGAAAAGTAGGTGATAGCAGCCTACCTTTGGTATGGGACACACATCAAAATTGGTCTCTGTAGGTCAAATTGTGTACGAGATATGGAGTGGAACAGAAGTGGACGGACCCGGCAACCTTACGCCCCGCCAATTGACCAAACGCCGGTTGTCAATCAAAACCATCGATAAACCCATGGACGATTAGAAAAATGCCACACACCCATTATTTATCTTACATTTTTCGTTGGGCGGAACGATCTATCGATCGACGTTTTGTCAATTAAGCCTATACGCCTAATCCACCGTACATTTCTTAGAGTTAAAACGTTTGTTTCCATAAAGTGTACTTCTGGTTTCCTACAGTATTCAGTGTTACGAATCACACCTCCTCGTCATGTGCTTTGTAACATCCCATTCTAGCCTTAGCACAACTGCATTTAGTAGAAAAACTAGTTCCATCTCTTCCACACTGACATTTTATCATTTTAAAGAGCTAGACCTTCAACTTCGAGGTCAATCAGTGATACTAGTAGCTACTTAAGCTTAGTACTTAGTTGGTAGCATGTCAAAAGCTAGTATCACTCTCTCCAGATACAAGCATTTTGATACAATGATAAAAGGAATCAAGCACAAAACTGGAAACACACTCTTGCACAAGATCAGCTAGACGTGGGATCAAGGGATCAAGTGCTAGTACAACTGATTGTCCCCAAGATAAGTGTGTAGCTCTAGCTCCTGGAAATAACGATTTCTCGAAAATGACAAAATGGTAGTGATGAAGCGATGGACCATGTTCTTCAACTAGATGTAGTTGTGCTATGCTAGAAAGGGGTGTGCATTGCTTAGTAAAAGCTAAAGAGGAGTGTTATATAACAATGAAAGCATAAAAGCCTAGAAATACAAATACACAATGATATCTACCGTTTAATATAGAACATGCATGCAAGTTTTGGCCCCTTAGCAATGTATCACGGGTATTATACAAGACTTTGACGGAGGAAAATATATATCATCTTCTAATTGGCTTGGTTTTTAGCTCCACTGGCCTTCAGGCCAGCGGGCTATTGTCATGGCGTTGTGTCCGTCGTGCGTGCGTGCGTCCGTGCGTCCGGTCGTCAACTTTTTCTTTAAAAATCTTCTCCTCAGAAACTACTGGATGAATTTCAATCAAACTTCACAGGAATGATCCTTGGGTGGTCCTCTATCAGATTCCTTCAATTAATTCTGATTGAATTAGAAAGTCTGGAGTTATCTGCCCTTGAATTAAAAAATGGCTGTTTTGACTTTGTTTTCACTCTAGCACTTACAAATATCAACCAATCAGGACAAGACTTGGTCAAAATGTTGGTGATAATAAGATCTTGACTGAGTGCAATTTTCAGCTTGATCTGAATTTTATATCATGAGTTATGTGCCCTTGAAATTGACAAAATTGTCATTTTCGGCTCAATTTTTAATTTGTTTCACTCTAGCAATTACAAATATAATTCAATCAAGACAAAAATTTAATAGAATGTTGATGACAATAAGATCTTGCCTTGGTATAATTTTCAGCTTGATCTGAATTTTATATCATGAGTTATGTGCCCTTGAATTTGACAAAATTGTCATTTTCGGCTTTATTTTGACTTTGTTTTCACTCTAGCAACTACAAATACTGACCTATCAAGACAGGACATTGACACAATATTTGTGAACATAAGTTCTTGCCAGAGTGTAATTTTCAGCTTAATCTGAATTTTACATCATGAGTTATGTCCCTTTGAAATTGACAAAATTACCATTTTTGACCTTATTTTTACTCAAACCGCCATAAATATCTCCCAATCAATATTAAACTTTCACATAATCTTACCTGCCAAAAGATCTTGCATGGATATAATTTTCAGCATCATCTGAATCTTAAATCCTGTTTTATGTGCCCTAGAATTTGACAAAATTGCTATTTTCGACTTTGTTTTTACTTTCTGTATATCTACAAATATTGAACAAGCACTTCAAAACTTAAACATGATGTAGACAAAGTTAAGATCTTGCATTAGTGTGATTCTTAGCTTGATAGGAAGATAAATCCTCAGTTATATGCCTTTCAATTTGAAAAGAATGCTAATTGTGACTTTGTTTTCACTATCTAATCAACACTTGGATTAAATATTAAAAGAATCTCAGGCCTGTGGAGCGATTCAAGACCTTCAGGTCTTCTAGTGTTTATTGCGGTTTAACGCCATTTTCAACTGCTATGGTCATATCCCGACGAATGAAGCGCCTAACCATTGACTTCTGTCGTTTCTCATACCAGTTCTATCACAACATCCTAACCAAGCCTCCAGATGCTTGCCCACATAGGTTAACGATAACAAACCATTGGTGGGAGACATTTTTTCTGAAAGGATATTTGCCGTGACCGGGGATCGAAACCTGGACTAATGGAACAATGTAGAGAAGCACCTTACATATTATGCACATCATTTACAAAAAATTTAATTTTGATCAGCTGTTAGGAATTGATATCTAATCTTGCGCAGTTATTTAGTTTCTTTAAGTCGTCAAGAAAAATGCTGGGATATTATCTTATACTCTTTGTCAGGCGATCGGGCAGCCTGCGAACATTACTGTTCCGCTACATATCTCCTGCATTATTTTACCTAGAGAAACCAAATTTAATATAAGACGAACCATGACCAACAGAAGCATTATGTACCAAAACGATGCCACTATGACCTAATATGCACTTTGAGTCTAATTTACTTAGTTCGAAGTTCCCTTTTGTTTCATATCTCATGTACTATTTGACCTAGAGATACCAAATTTAATGTGCAAATGTACAATGACTAAAAGCTATGTCATGTACCAAAATTAGGATAGAGCAATTGCGGATCCAGGGGGGGGGGGGTCTCAAACGAACCGCCTCGGTAGTCTGATTATTTCATTTTCATGCAGAAATTCAGACAAAATTGTGTTATTCTAAGAAAACTGACACCCCCACCCTTTTTGTATATTCGAACCCCCCTTACAAAAACCCTGGATCCGCCGCTGGGATACAGTGACCTACTTTTTGTGCTTAACTTTGAAAAACCTTTTCCATTCCATTTCTCGTGCCGTTTGGCCTAGAGACACAGAATGTAGTATATGGATGAGTCATGACTCAGGCAAGGTTTGTCATGCACCGAAAGTAGGTCACTATGCACTTCTTTTTATGCTAGTCAAGGGATTTTCATTTTCCAATACTAGTCATTGTGTCCTAATTGGATATGTTTAATTCACTATTCTTTTGTGTCTAGAACATGATGGGTTTGTGAATCAGAGACTACAGGTGTGTCTTGTTGAAATTACTGTTATCTTTATGCTAGCCCACTATAACCAGATGTTGGGGGGTAGTCTGTTCAACTTATGATAATTATTTTTTTTATAAATATGTATCAGTACACGAAATAAAGGTGACGTAAATTACATGATTCATTTATACAACTTTTGCTTTGCTCTTACCAAAAGCCTCAAGTAAAAAAGTTAAAGTTGGTAGTCAAAATGTTTACTAATGTTTTTCACGACTTATGGCTAAATGTTAGTAGATAAATGAATAAATGAAGCTAATATGCTAATATCAAGGTAACGTAAACTACATAGTACATTTATACAACTTGCGGTTTTGCTATTACAAAAAGCTTTAAAGGGAATGAATTGATAACCAGACCATACACTGTCGTGTCTAAATGATGTTTGGTCAACTAATAGAAGATAAATGAATGAATGAAGCTAATATGCTAATATCAAGGTAACGTAAACTACATAATACATTTATACAGCTCTTATTTTACTCTCACCAAAAGATTCAAGTGAATGAATTGATAACAAAACAACTCACTTTTGTGTCTGAATGACTTATGTCCAAATAATAGGGGATAAGTGAATAAATAAAGCAATTATCCCTTAATGTAACGTAAATTACACAAAAAATATAAACTGAAATGGTAGAAATATGTGTTATCTTTACTGTTTTTTTCATTCCTAGGGCAACAGTAAGTGTATTTCAGATATTTTACCTAAAATGTATCAGCTTTCATATGAATTTAAATCCCTTACATTGACTTTTTAAGTAATTTCCGCCATCTTGGTGGCCATCTTGAATTTCTCAAAATGCTAAAGGGTGACACGGTGGCACCCGTCGGAATCTTTAACAGTAGGATGTCTACTCCAGGAATCAACAAAGAAAAAAACTTTATACTCCACTGCAAGGTATAAGTGGATATCTGCCGGACTATTATGTATCATCTTCACCATGAGTCTTTCTATCTGTAGGTCCATATGTTGTTTGCGCAAGTCATACATATTTTAACAGATTTGCCATCAGAATGTTACTAGTCAGCTTATTTGCAAATTGCCAGGGTTTTTATTATTATCATGCTGTGCCCTGGAAAAAGCTCTGTATATTGTGATTGGTAGTCTTGTCATCCGATTTTGTGTGTATATAGTGATTTACAATAAATCTGTTCCCGTCTATATTACAGGTGTTTTCTCAAGGTAAGAATCACGCCCTGTACCTCTGGATCCAGCTGACACCTGGTAGTAACGCTAAAGATGTAGCCAAGGCTGCGGCTAAACTACAGAAACTTGTTGATGAAGTGTCACCACCAAAAGATCGCGACGAGGAAGATGAAATCTGGGCCGGAGTCGGATTTGGACCTACCATGTGGAAAAAGGTGAGTGATTCATATAATAGGCTTAATGATAATAAATACTTCATTTATAAACTCTTCTTTTGACGTTATTTTTATAGAAAGATTGCCCCCAAAAATGAGAGAAATGGGCAATTTCTATTTTTAGCTCCACTGGCCTTTCAGGCCAGCGGGCTATTGTCATAGCGGTGTGTCCGTCGTGCGTCCGTCCGTCCGTCCGTCCGTCCGTGCGTCCGTAAACTTTTTCTTTAAAAATCTTCTCCTCAGAAACTACTGGATGGATTTCAACCAAACTTCACAGGAATGATCCTTGGGTGACCCTCTCTCAGATTCCTACAATTAGGTTGGATTGAACTAGAATAACTTGAGTTATCTGCCCTTGAATGTAAAAAAAAGCTGGTTTTGACTTTATTTTTACTCTAAAATCTACAAATATTAACCAATCAAGACAAAACTTGGACAGAATATATATAAGCATGATATCCTGCCTGGATTCAATTTTCAGCTTGATCGGAATTTTACATCATGAGTTATGTGCCCTTGAATTTGACAAAATTTCCATTTTGGACTTTGTTTTCACTCTAACAACCACAATTGTCAACCAATCAAAATGATATTTGGACAGAATCTTGTTGACAACAAGATCTTGCTTTTGTGCAATTTTCAGGATGATTGCATTACTACAATGTGAGTTATGTGCCCTAGAAATTGACAAAATTTCAGTTTTCAACACTTTTTTAACTTTTGTGGCCACATATATAGATTAATACTGACAAAATTTGGACAGACCATAAGATCTTGCTTGAGTTTAATATTCAGCTTGATTATTGTGGTGTTCAAGACATAAATTATCAAGTCAAAATCATATTTTTAGATCAGAATGTCTTTATTTTCATGACCACTATGATAAATACACAATCGCAACTTCTTGAACTAATTATCATAAAGAAAAACAACTCTTACTGAACTTTAAATTGCTCATATCAAAAGTTACTTCCCTTAGTCTACCACAATTATCAACTCACATATCGAATTATGTGCCCTTGAATTTGGCATAATGACAGTTTTCAACTTTATCATCACTCTAAAAATCTGCAAAATATTAGTCAATCATTTACCTTCTTTTTGCTTTGACCACATAATTGCTTCTCTTTACTTTGTTTCTGCTCTAAGAATCGCAAGAATTTTAAAATATATCAGTTTAAGCATTTAGATAAATTTGTCAAATTTTTTATAGTAAACCACAAGAAATTCAGGCCTGTGGAGCGACTCAAGACCTTCAGGTCTTTCTAGTTCTCATATTTTACAGCAAACACATAGTTCCTTGTTATTTTTAGCTCACCTGAGCGCAAGGTGCTCAAGTGAGCTATTGTGATCACCTTTTGTCCGGCGTCCGTGCGTAAGTGCGTCGTACGTCGTCCGTCGTGCGTCGTCCGTCAACAATTTCTTTAAATGACATCTCCTCCTAAACTACTTGGCCAATTTCAACCAAACTTGGCAGGAATGTTCCTTAGGTGACCCCCTTTCAGAATTGCTAAAAGAATTGAAATCCATAAAAAACTCTGGTTGCCATGGCATCAGAAAAGGGGAAATTTGAATGAATCTTAATACTATCTTTGAACAACATCTCCTCCAAAACTACTTGGCCAATTTCAGCCAAACTTGGCAGGAATGTTCCTTAGGTGACCCTCTTTAAGAATTGCTAAAAGAATTGAAATCCATAAAAAAACTCTGGTTGCCATGGCATCAGGAAAGGGGAAATTTGAATGAATCTTAATACTATCTTTGAACGACATCTCCTCCAAAACTACTTGGCCAATTTCAACCAAACTTGGCAGAAATATTTCTTTGGAGGTTCCTTTTAAAATTTGCTAAAAGAATTGAAATCCTTTAAAAGCTCTGGTAGCCATGGCAACAAAAAAGGAGATTTTCCTCCAAATCTCAATGACATCGTTGAATGATATCTCCTCCTAAACTAACAGGCCAATTTCCACCAAACTAGGCAGAAATATTCCTTAGGAGGTCACATTTAAAAAAATTTCTAGCAGAATTGCAATTTATAAAAAAAACACTTCTGGTTGCCATGGCAACAGAAAAAGAGAAATTACACGAAATCTGTCAGAAGCAATTTCTCAATAACCGCAGAGCCAAATTTGACAAAACTAAATATTTGCATTGCTTATGATATTGCTAAGAGGTACTTTTCTTGGCTTTTCAATATGAAACCTTGTCACAGAAAAAGGGGACTTCTTGTGAAAATCTGCTGATCAGGGGCATAGCATCTACATTTATGCATGGATTTAAAAAAATGTATGGGTAAATGTGTTCTTTATCATGAGTAGTTGTTCTATTTGAAATATATATTAAGGTAGGTTCAAGGTCATAGATCTAGGTCAATTTGTAGATTTCTGTTTGTTTGACAGTCTGTATGTTTGTCAGTCTGATCTGTTATAAAACCCAATCTCAGGTGAGCGACCTAGGGCCAACGGCCCTCTTGTTCATGAATGACCTTGGAATAAGGTTTGTAAGATAGAAGTATTAAGACAGAGTGACATGATTATTATTCCTTAAGAAATATAAACTTAAAACCAATTTGTAGCTTGCAAATTAGACTAGTCTGAAGAAATGATATTGAATGAGTTAATCATAATCCGCATGGTGTTAATCTGTTTTACAGATTGGTGGTTCCAGCAAAAACTACATCTACGCCTACAGAAAAGGATACAATGGAGAAATGCCTGCCTCAGGTGAAATGTTCTTCACAATAATTCATAGCTAACAGCATCTCTTATACCTGGTTTGGAAAAAAAGAAAAGAATACTGTAACACATAAACTAGGGTATTGCTAACTTGTAAGTCACCCAGGATTCCAGGCCAAGTTCTTTGCAGTTTTCCCTAGTAACCTGACATTAGATTTTCAAAAGCATTAAGGGGATGATGTTTAAATAAAAGTGTAAAATTCCCACCCTTTCACCTTCTTGTCAAAATAAATGTGACTCTTCACTTCTAAGAAGTATGAAAAGTATTGATCCTAGCCAGTCTGCGTGAGCTGCACTGACTGACAAGAATCAAAACATTTGAGCCGGGATCTGGAAAAACGTCCCTTATACCATTTGAGAACAACATGGTTCCAGATCAGCCTGCGTGTACACGCAGTCTGACCAGGAACCATATTATTCTCCAATAGCTTCCATATGGTCTATAGCAACCATATGAGAGTAACATTGATCCAGGTCAGACTGCAACTAGGCACAGCCTGATCTTGAAACATGGCTGTATCAAATGCTATAAGGGACGTATTTCCAGATCCTTGCTCATTTCTTTCTATGGTGATTTTCTGGATGTAAATGGTTTCTCCTTCCTTAGTATGTGTTAACTTTCCAAATTGTTTGCGCCTCGAAATTTGGTTTGATGGACTTCTCATAAGGTCCCTTTTAGCATGAGGGGTCAAAAATGGTACATTGTCATGTATCTCACATTTGGTTTTACATGCCATTAGGGTCTACCTATAGATCTGCACTACTATATTTTAAGAGAGAGATGTATTTGTTGAAGTCAAATGGAAAAAAAGCAATAAGTTGGTCAAGAAATTTATGCAGAGAACAATTTAGAAATTGATCTGACCCTTCATTTGTGCAGTCTGATGTAGATTCATGCTGTTTTCTCATGCCGTAAGGACCCTTTTACAAGATTGAATCTCAAATATTTTGTGACATTTTCAGAGGGTGATGTATTTGTCCATGCCAAATGTAACACACCAAGCAAGTTGTTTGAGCTAGCACAGAAGTTCATGCAGAGTTTACCTGCGGGCAGTGTGAAAGATTTTGAAGATATTTACAGCTTTGTATACAAGAATGGACGGGATCTGTCAGGATTCATTGATGGTAAGTCTATTTACTTTGCATTTGAATTGGGAAATGAAACATATATCTAGATCAGTTAGCTTACAATTTGCTATTGAAAGCAATGCATTACCCAATTAGGATAAGATCAGACTGCATAAATGTGTAGGCTGATATGAGCCTATGTTGGTTTCACATACCATAAGATTCTATCTAAATACACTGTAAGGGCTGTATTATACTCGATTGTTAGTCTGGCACCTAGTATTAGTGATTTTGAAGATATGATATGTATTGCTTCTAAAAATGGACAATTCAACTGTCACAACATTTCAAGGTTCTCAATATTGTTGCTTTAGGTACAGAGAATGCTGCCGATGAAGAAGACAGACAGAGAATAGCTGTGGAAAAGGAGACCGGAGGCAGTTATGTGGTAGGTTAGCTTTAACATGGTACCACACAATATTTCCTATAAATATGTGTCAAAATTTAAAGATACTGTATAAATATCACCAATTTAAAGAATTGATTAAATGAATCTATCACTGGTTTTGACAGCTAGTGAAAATTGAAATATTTTGGAAGCATAGAAAATCTTAAAATAAAAGTTTCTTAAAACATATTCAATATCACCCTACAATTTGTTCCATTTCCTTTACAGATCACACAAAAATGGATCCACAATATTGATTTGATCGCCAAAGAGAAAGGTTAGTTAAATTCTTATTTGTGCTCATTTATGTGTTTGATCTGGATCAAAATTAATCTCATATGTCAATAGGACTCTTTCTGTATGCCTCGGTAATAAAAGATCTGGGACAAATTGTTTTACCATTACCAGATGACAAAAAATGGACGTTCCAAAATTCAAAGACTTTGCAGATGACAAATTCAAGTGAATGAAACTTTACCTTTGTTGGTCTCTCTGAACAGAAAAAAATTTGGGGAAATGAGGAAATTGCCTGTCACAAGCAGTTTTTGCATTTCCAACAATGTTTCCCCAAGCCTATATATTGTTGGGTTTCAAAAGGCGTCATTGTTTGTGAATGAGTTAACTTGAAACCTATTTGATTGGCCATTCATATTTCACAAGCTTATATTGTGTTTGTATTGCCAGCTTCTGCCAAGTTGCAGTTGCTAGCATATCAAACTTATAATCATGAAATCCTGGGATCCATCCCTGATGGCATTGAAATCCTTTCCAGCATGCTTTGACACTACTTAAGTGCAGTCAGTGAGTCCAAGACTATTTAGAAATTGACTGGACTCAAACATTTAAACAAACAAAAAAATATATGAAATGATAAATGAGCTCCAAATGACAGAATATAGTGTCCTTTGTTCCTCCACTAGTTTTCCATAGAGTCTCTGAGATCTCTATGGCATGAAAAGACATTGAGACTGATAAAAGACAACTTGCATATAAACAGAAAATGTTTACTTCTTTTTCGGACTCCTAAATTTTCTGCTGGACTCCATGAGTTGTCTGGATTGGAGTCTAGCCTCGGTTGGGAAACTTAGTGTCTAGCCTTGTCCAGTATTGAACAGTGGGTTGATAATCATGGGCTCAAGAGAGAATGTCATGGTAGCACTGATGAGATAAACAACAGGATCCATTTTAGGTGATCAAGCCTCCATAATATGACCCAAATACTGTTTGAAATTAAACCCTTTACAGTTGTCCTTATTGAACTTCATTCTATATGCTTTTATTAGTAGTTTTGATTTAACCGTATGATATTGTTTTTTCAGATGCTAACCTAGAGAAGTGGGTAGGAAGATACCGAGCAGACAGTGTTGAAATCAAAAAGAAGTCCATCAGTTCTCATGTGGCCAGAATGACTGGCGGTATGTAGTTACAGTCGACACTCGTTATGTCAACGTTGGATAAGTCAAATTTCCGCTAAAGTCGAAGTTCAAATCTGGTCCCGTCCTCATCAATGGACATAATTTTTTTTTTTTCAAACAAAATAATTTCGAACTGAATATAGCTATTGAAATATAGTAGGAAAAGGATAGAAATTGCTCAAAACAAGCAATTTCTTTCCTTTTCCTACTATATTTCAATAATAATTGTAATTGATTAGTTTAAGTAACGGTCAATTATCAACTTTATAGAAGCCGAACAAAATCGGATGAGTCGAACTCTGAATATGTCAAGGTATTTTGACGGCCCCTCTGACTTCCGACACTACAAGTGTCGACTGTAACTGTATAATTACCATATAATCATAGGAACAGTTAAAAAGGTGGTAATGTTGTCTAGATTTATTTCAAACCCTATCTCTATGTCACTGGTACTACTTTGAATGTTCTTGAGGAGATTATTCCAATGAGTAAACACAATATAGGGTTTGATTGAACAATGAATTATGTTCGCATTTTAAGAAGCTATAATGCTGTCTACATGCACACCTACAGTCAGATTAAGTTCAATTGGTATCATGTTCTCTCTAGTATTCTTATTTAACCCTTTCCCACACGACATAATTTTGGACTGTTCCAATTTGAAAGGTGATGCAGACGACAATTTTGAAGTCAGTAATGAAAGGATTGGTGTACAATATTGCACAGAAAATATTGAGACAAAAGGAGAAACTGCTGGTATTCAGCAGTTTCTTCTTTTGTCTCAATGTTTTCCCAAGCCTTTTCTGATAGGGACATCGAAAGCAGGTATTGTTTGGGAAAGTGTTAATCGCAAATCAGAGCTGTAGATAAGAAGGGATAAAGTCTTTTTTAAAAGCAAAATATAATTTATAAATGATCAACCCCATTGTTATGATGAGTCAAATGAGTTCCCACAACATAGGGTTTTGATTTGGAAATAAAAAAGTAAGAATGTCTTCGCACACCTTATCTCTTTTTGCAGGAAATGGCTTCCAGCAACCAAAACCAGTTGAACATGTACGACAGTCTATGCCATTTGGAAACTTAAAGGATGGAGCCGGTCTATTTTTCATCGCCTACGCAGCAGATCCGGAGAACCACAACTACATGTTGGACCGCATGGTCGGAGCGCGCGGGGACCAGTATTGCGACGACATCATGCTTCTCAGCAAGAACGTGAAGGGCATGTACTGGTACTTCCCCGGAGAACAGCAACTTTCTAACATCTAAAGGACACACAATATAATGATATTGCGGCCTTCCTCCAAAACCTCATAGCTGCAGCTGGAAACAAGCTGCAGTTACAAGGTTTTTGAAGAAAAGGGATGATTATCAGAGCACTAGATAAGAGGAAATAGTGACAGTTTGAGCTACACACAACAACATTTTAAATTTGTTTACAGATAAATAGTACTTTGCTACTTTTCTCTCAATATTTCTTGCAGTTTCTCGTGGATGTCTATATTCTAGGCAGTTATTTGAATATCTATGATGAGAATCTGATGATTATACACAACTTTGTGAATAATTATGATTGATATCTTTCAATATAACATCTCTTTTCAACAAAAACCTCTAAACTGTACCTTGTTTTAAGCTGCAGTAACAAACGTTTCATTGAAAAGCAGCAATAATATGTCTTTATTTCCACTTATTTAGAGTTCTGTATAGACAGTGGGACTTTGAATATGTTATCAATCGTTACTCTATAGTAAACTTTATTTTTTGAATCATTTTGTTTGATATTAGGTGAAGTATATTGGACTAAAAGGATCACATTTACATGATAACACAGATATTATCAGGGTTAACCTCAATAACTTACAGCTATTCATTATCTTCCAGCGAAAATTTAATGCAAAACTATTGTAAGTGCATATTGCTGCTTTTCAACAAAAACCTCGTAACTGCAGCTTGAAATAAGCTGCAGTTACAAGGTTTTTGTTGAAAAACGATGATATGCATTGATACACATTTACAAGTTTTGCAATAATTTGTCATACATTATCAAGTTGAGTCTAGTAACAGTCTACTTTCCTCTGTGAAAGTTAACTTCAAGATATGATTTATAACTTTGTACATCATGCGTCTAAAACTATTCTATGCCTTTTAACAGCCTCTGTCTTATTTCTGAAGCTTACTTTCTATCAGATTGTCCAAGAGCAGTCGTTTAAAAGTATTTCGTAGGCTATTTTTTGAGTATTAATCTTTATGCTGTCTTTCTTATCACAATTTTATACATAGTTGTCTCTCATGGTGTTAGGATTTTCTTAGGTAGTTTTCATTTTCGATTTCACCGTAAGACATCCTTTACTATCACTAAAACATGTACTCAATGGAAAAGACCACTTATTGGCATTTAACAGGTCTCAATGATTTGTCTCATGGATGCAACTCAAAGTAAAGCTTTAGTTACCATTTAATTCATGGGTAAATTAATTGAAAAATTGTTGTAAATGGAGATAATTTTGACCAACATTTGCACTAATGTTACTTTAAAGTTGGCAATATTTGAAAATGTTCTAACTACAGCTTGAATAAGTTTTAATTCGGATGTTTCGGAACATACCCGACATTAATTTAGTGTATGCACTGGGCTGGCTAATCATTCAAAACATTTTGTGCCGATTAAAACTTCAGTTTTAAGATGGAATCTTATTCTGGCATGGTTGTTAAAACAGTTGTTTATATGGATGTAATATAATTTTTGTACACAATGGATTTCAGATTTATATATGAAATAGAAAATCATGATAATCAAAATGTCTTTTTTGTTTCAAGCCTTAGCCAAATTAGACAGGTTTGACAACCATTGGGAAAAAAGAAGAAAATGCTGGTAGTTAGCATGTTCTCCTTTTCCCTCAAAGTTTGTCAGTCAAGATGAAGAGCGTCAGACATTTTCGATGTAATCTCCCTCTATCTGAAACTTAGTATTATTCTTCCCCCATATAGGAGCCACCTCTATCTGTCCATCCATCCACCAGGGGTGTGGAAATATGGAATTTTTCCACTTGTCCTCGGACAAGTATAACTCAAATTTCTACTTGTCCAAAGGAAAAGTTGTCCAGAAAAAACAACGTCTAGACAGGAAAACAATATTTAAACTTTATTTTAACTCCATTTCAGTTAACATGTAAAACTGAATGAACACAATTCAAACACATGTTTACCTTTTAAAATTAAAATGTGATTTGATTGAAATGGATTTTTTCAGACGGATCGTGAGCAAAAATAAGATTAAAATTTCGTTTTTATCACATTTCGATCCCCTTGATATGCACTTGCCCGAGGACAAGCTCACTTGAAAAAAGCCCTTGCCCGTCCACCACAAAACCCAGGTCGGGCAAGTCGGGCATGTGAATTCCACACCCCTGCATTCACATTTCTCGTGAGTACAACTGAACTCCCGAACGACTGGACAGATTTTGATGAAACTTCATGTGAATGATCAACATGACAGAACATTCACATAATGCAATTTCTATGCTCTTGGAAGCCAACCGAGGGAGATAGCTTTGTGACCAGTGCTCACTGGTAGTGAACTCGTCTAAAGCGAGGGATGTTTTTTCGGGAACAATGTATTCCGTCGGTGTTGATATAAAATCTCGTAACTACGGCTTCAATAAAGCTGTAGTTACAAGATTTTATAACAACACCGATGGTTTGCCAATACATAACAGTAAACCCGGTCTATTTTTATAACAAATTCATTTTAAAATCTTTAACCCTTTCCTAAACAAGACCTGGTTTTGACGTCCCTAATCGAAATGGCTCGGGAAAACATTGAAACAAAAGAAGAAACTGCTGATAACCAGCAGCTTCTCCTTTTGCCTCAATATTTTCTTGGCTATTTCTCTCTCAATTCTAATCTTTATTACCATCCATTTTGTCGTCTGCAGCAGCTTTTGAATTGGACCACCCTAAAATTTTGTCGTTTGGGAAAGGGTTAAACTCACATTTCAACACAAAATATCTATACCTTGTTGTAGAGAAAAACGTCCCTCCTTTGGCTGAGCTCACCACCAGTGGTGCTTGTCCTTCCATATTTCTTGTGGGCACAATTCCTCCCAGATGGCAGGACATAGCTTGATGAACATCCATGTGACCTAGACATTAGCATGAAACAGTTTCTTCACTGCCAGAGGTCAGCCAAGGGAGATGAAATAAGAGAGGAGGCTCAGATTGGATAGAGTGGTTGTACTGATGGGAGAAATGCCAGTAATCCCATAGTTAGATGCTCCAGCAGTCACAATGTGAGCAAATCAGTTCAAATGATGTTAGATCCCAGTCAATCAATCCAGATCTCGCCTCATTTGCAGATGAAATAAATCTGGAGAAATATATAAAGTTCGATCCAGGGGCCGTATTCCTATTTGAAAGTTGCTGCAGACAACAAAAAACATGTTGATGAGGATATGGTTTTTGAGTACAGTACAGCACAGAGAATACCAAGGCAAAAAGAGAAAATAGTGGTTCTCAGCATTACATTCTTTTACTTCATTGTTTGACTTCAAACCCAGGGCAAAATAAATGTTGATAAAGATAGGATTTGTTTACGATAAAGCATGGAAAATATTGAGGAAAAAGGAGATAATACTGATTATAAGCATTTTCTTCTTTTGCCTCAATATATATATTCTCATGCGAACATGCTCAACTTCAAAGGGATACTCTCCAACGTTGAAGGGTATTCGATTGAAGTTCACATGGATTTCGTGCGATTTGAGCACAGTGCTCAGATTTGAGCATGAGATACTTAAGTTAATTCGAGAAACCAGGGCCAGGTCTTGTTTGGGAAAGGGTTAATGCAGCTTGACAAGGGCCATTGGCAGAACAGGAAATAAGTAAGAAGTATTTATGCCACATCAATTTTTAATACCCACATTTATTTACATATTGCACTAACAAAACTGATAGATCTGCGGACATATACAGAATGGAACAAGAACACTCACAAAATGTGATGTAATACCCATATACAAGCATCTTTTGATAAATTCAGAGAAATATTTTGTATTTAACGCTTTAATAAGAATTAAAGATGGCAAAATTTTAGGGCGGTCCTAATTGAAACATCCTAAAGACAAAAATTTCGAGTGGATGGAATTTTTCATTTTTATGTCTTTTGGATGGAAAACATTTTGGGAAATGAAGAAATTGCTTCTGACAAGCAATTTCTTCATTTTCCACAATGTTTTCCAAAGCCATCGTCTTGTGGGGAGTCTAAAGGAGTCGCTGTGTGGTGATGTGTTATGGCAAAATTTTAGGTTCAAAGTCAATGGTGTTGCAGACAATAATTTCAAATGATTAAAATTTTACGTTTTAGGTCTTTTATGGTAGAAACAATGTGGGAAATGAAGAAATTGCTTGTCACAAGCAGTTCTTTTCCACTACGCTTTCAAAAGCTTTTCTCTTGTAAAGGGTGCAAAAGGCATCATTATGTGGAAATGGGTCTAAGGGTCCTGGAGACCTTGAAAGTGCATAACATATCTTTTATTTGTATAAAAAATATGTACTGAATATTTCCAATAGAGCAGCTGAATGTCACTGTGGGCAAATAAAATATGCTTGTAATATTTATTTATTTATTTCCATCACTGTTCTCAAAAAATAGTAACAATTAGATAAACTAGTCCAATAACCTTCCAAAAAGGTTGATACATGATTTATAGAATGTGATTATGAACAAGCAAATAGAAAAGCACAGCATATTCACTAAATTATTAGTGAAATTGAACACTTTCAAACAAATTAAATAAGATGAAAAGAGAACATAAAGCTGTATCGAAGCATATAGTAAGGTATTAAAGACTTTCCAGACTAATTTTAACCCTTTCCCAAACAAGACCTTGTTTTGACATTCTAAATATAATTGGCTTGAGAAAACAGTGTAGCAAAAGAAGAAAATGCTGATAATCAGCATTTTCTCCTTTTGCCTCAATATTTTCTGTACTGTATTGTACACAAATTCTTTCTTCACAGACTTTCATTTTGGTGTCTGCAGCAGCTTTTGAATTAGTCCACAGTTTGGTCGTTTGGGAAAGGGTTAAGAGTAAAACGTTTCAACCCTAGTCAGCCGGCCATCCATGTAGACTGACTAGGGTCGAAACTTTTCAAACTTCCCAAATGGTCCCTTTTTGGTATAACAGATAACAGTTGAAAGTTTCTGTTAATTAAGATTCCCTTCGCTAAATCAGTAAACACTTATAATTCAGAAAGATAGGATTACATACTGGAGAAAGACAATGTTGATTTCCAACATTTTCTGAATTCCTTGTAATGATATATCGTCGTTGTAAATGCAAAACCTCGTATCTCGTTTTTGGAAAATTTTAAAGGGGAGGGAAAAAAGTGTAATAACTTTTCCCAAACTGAAATGTTTTACTTATGAAATAATAACAAGTTTAGCGGTCTTTATTGCGCAAATAAAACCCGATGTGCGACGGACTACATGTGTAGGTATTTGCCATAACATGTAGTCCAGAGCACAGAGGTTTTTATTGCGCAATAAAGACCGCTTAACTTGTTATTATCTCCATTATAACACTCAAAATAACAAAACCCACATTCGAAATGTGTTATTTTGTGGAAATTCTGCAAGAACTAGTTTTCGGCGTAGGAAACGCATTGGCGGTCAAGTGACGCAATTGATGACGTCATTTGACGTTACCTTGACGTTACGTGACGTTTTGTCGCATACACAAAGCATAAATACATAGAGTCATTATTGGTCAAATAAAACCGATGCAGTTCTTCTTTCGCTATATATGGATTTTACGGAAACGTGTTATAATTGAAATTTGGACATATTGTCCACAAATGATTTGTCATTAATACTGATTAGTTAAAATATCTCAAAACATGCAAGAATTGTCTTTAACCGGGCACACAAGATAGTGCTTTGAAAATCGCAACAATCGACATACAAAGTATTGCATTTACACCAACGATATAATATTTTTCCCCCATACTATTGGTGAAACTTGATGCTGCATTGTCAAGGATAAACCCTCTCCCAAACGTCAAAAGGACCTCTATGGTTAAGGCGAGAAATGTCCCTAAAAGGCCCAGCTTATGGATCAATGTTCAATAACTTACAAATTGAGAAACAAAATTAAGCTTTATGGTTAGGTAGATAAATGAATGAAACGAATACCGATTTTATGCCATTTAAAAAGTTCTAAAGGGTGGAGATAACTCTTCATTTTTTGTACCAACATAAATGCTTTCATTTTCTTACACTACTAGTATTCATAGAGGTAAAACGGAGTTTCTTTTTGTTTTATTTGCAATTTATTTTCTACAGATACAAGGATAAATGGTGTTTATATCATATGGCAGCTTTGATATTGTCCATATTGGGTATGCACATCATTGAAACAACTTTAAAAGCGAATTTTCCGCCAAAAACCGAGGAATACCTACCTTCCCAGGGCTGGTGAACATCCTTACTCCCCCCCCCCCCCCCCCCCCCCCCCCCCCCCCTTTGACCTAGCTACCCATTGATACGTGGGTCATCCAATACATAGTGAGACTGTTCCTATTGCAGAAATATCATGACTTTTATTCTTTCGATGTTCC